>OY776296.1:36455153-36457513 GCA_963675345.1 Trididemnum clinides
AGGGTTAGGGTTAGGGTTAGGGTTAGGGTTAGGGTTAGGGTTAGGGTTAGGGTTAGGGTTAGGGTTAGGGTTAGGGTTAGGGTTAGGGTTAGGGTTAGGGTTAGGGTTAGGGTTAGGGTTAGGGTTAGGGTTAGGGTTAGGGTTAGGGTTAGGGTTAGGGTTAGGGTTAGGGTTAGGGTTAGGGTTAGGGTTAGGGTTAGGGTTAGGGTTAGGGTTAGGGTTAGGGTTAGGGTTAGGGTTAGGGTTAGGGTTAGGGTTAGGGTTAGGGTTAGGGTTAGGGTTAGGTTAGGGTTAGGGTTAGGGTTAGGGTTAGGGTTAGGGTTAGGGTTAGGGTTAGGGTTAGGGTTAGGGTTAGGGTTAGGGTTAGGTTAGGGTTAGGGTTAGGGTTAGGGTTAGGGTTAGGGTTAGGGTTAGGGTTAGGGTTAGGGTTAGGGTTAGGGTTAGGGTTAGGGTTAGGGTTAGGGTTAGGGTTAGGGTTAGGGTTAGGGTTAGGGTTAGGGTTAGGGTTAGGGTTAGGGTTAGGGTTAGGGTTAGGGTTAGGGTTAGGGTTAGGGTTAGGGTTAGGGTTAGGGTTAGGGTTAGGGTTAGGGTTAGGGTTAGGGTTAGGGTTAGGGTTAGGGTTAGGGTTAGGGTTAGGGTTAGGGTTAGGGTTAGGGTTAGGGTTAGGGTTAGGGTTAGGGTTAGGGTTAGGGTTAGGGTTAGGGTTAGGGTTAGGGTTAGGGTTAGGGTTAGGGTTAGGGTTAGGTTAGGGTTAGGGTTAGGGTTAGGGTTAGGGTTAGGGTTAGGGTTAGGGTTAGGGTTAGGGTTAGGGTAGGGTTAGGGTTAGGGTTAGGGTTAGGGTTAGGTTAGGGTTAGGGTTAGGGTTAGGGTTAGGGTTAGGGTTAGGGTTAGGGTTAGGGTTAGGGTTAGGGTTAGGGTTAGGGTTAGGGTTAGGGTTAGGGTTAGGGTTAGGGTTAGGGTTAGGGTTAGGGTTAGGGTTAGGGTTAGGGTTAGGGTTAGGGTTAGGGTTAGGGTTAGGGTTAGGGTTAGGGTTAGGGTTAGGGTTAGGGTTAGGGTTAGGGTTAGGGTTAGGGTTAGGGTTAGGGTTAGGGTTAGGGTTAGGGTTAGGGTTAGGGTTAGGGTTAGGGTTAGGGTTAGGGTTAGGGTTAGGGTTAGGGTTAGGGTTAGGGTTAGGGTTAGGGTTAGGGTTAGGGTTAGGGTTAGGGTTAGGGTTAGGGTTAGGGTTAGGGTTAGGGTTAGGGTTAGGGTTAGGGTTAGGGTTAGGGTTAGGGTTAGGGTTAGGGTTAGGGTTAGGGTTAGGGTTAGGGTTAGGGTTAGGGTTAGGGTTAGGGTTAGGGTTAGGGTTAGGGTTAGGGTTAGGGTTAGGGTTAGGGTTAGGGTTAGGGTTAGGGTTAGGGTTAGGGTTAGGGTTAGGGTTAGGGTTAGGGTTAGGGTTAGGGTTAGGGTTAGGGTTAGGGTTAGGGTTAGGGTTAGGGTTAGGGTTAGGGTTAGGGTTAGGGTTAGGGTTAGGGTTAGGGTTAGGGTTAGGGTTAGGGTTAGGGTTAGGGTTAGGGTTAGGGTTAGGGTTAGGGTTAGGGTTAGGGTTAGGGTTAGGGTTAGGGTTAGGGTTAGGGTTAGGGTTAGGGTTAGGGTTAGGGTTAGGGTTAGGGTTAGGGTTAGGGTTAGGGTTAGGGTTAGGGTTAGGGTTAGGGTTAGGGTTAGGGTTAGGGTTAGGGTTAGGGTTAGGGTTAGGGTTAGGGTTAGGGTTAGGGTTAGGGTTAGGGTTAGGGTTAGGGTTAGGGTTAGGGTTAGGGTTAGGGTTAGGGTTAGGGTTAGGGTTAGGGTTAGGGTTAGGGTTAGGGTTAGGGTTAGGGTTAGGGTTAGGTTAGGGTTAGGGTTAGGGTTAGGGTTAGGGTTAGGGTTAGGGTTAGGGTTAGGGTTAGGGTTAGGGTTAGGGTTAGGGTTAGGGTTAGGGTTAGGGTTAGGGTTAGGGTTAGGGTTAGGGTTAGGGTTAGGGTTAGGGTTAGGGTTAGGGTTAGGGTTAGGGTTAGGGTTAGGGTTAGGGTTAGGGTTAGGGTTAGGGTTAGGGTTAGGGTTAGGGTTAGGGTTAGGGTTAGGGTTAGGGTTAGGGTTAGGGTTAGGGTTAGGGTTAGGGTTAGGGTTAGGGTTAGGGTTAGGGTTAGGGTTAGGGTTAGGGTTAGGGTTAGGGTTAGGGTTAGGGTTAGGGTTAGGGTTAGGGTTAGGGTTAGGGTTAGGGTTAGGGTTAGGGTTAGGGTTAGGGTTAGGGTTAGGGTTAGGGTTAGGGTTAGGGTTAGGGTTAGGGTTAGGGTTAGGGTTAGGGTTAGGGTTAGGGTTAGGGTTAGGGTTAGGGTTAGGGTTAG